>CATNUY010000255.1:710000-712500 GCA_951217065.1 Baccha elongata
TGTATAAATAATCCGGTTGCTTGGTTTGAATGATTAGATGCAGGTAACTAAGTGAACGAAACTTCAATAAACTATCCAGGCTACAACCGCAAATTTGTTTAGAAAAGGAAGAAACATGGTCATATCGTCGAAGATTATAAACATAGCGGGCAATATTGTTATAAACAACATTAAGTATGCTGCTGGTCGCGTAGTCCAAGTCACAGAAAATTTCACATCCATACAGTAAAACAGGTTGTTTGTTGTTGTTGTTGTTGTTGTTGTTGTTGTTGTTGTTGTTGTTGTTGTTGTTGTTGTTGTTGTTGTTGTTGTTGTTGTTGTTGTTGTTGTTGTTGTTGTTGTTGTTGTTGTTGTTGTTGTTGTTGTTGTTGTTGTTGTTGTTGTTGTTGTTGTTGTTGTTGTTGTTGTTGTTGTTGTTGTTGTTGTTGTTGTTGTTGTTGTTGTTGTTGTTGTTGTTGTTGTTGTTGTTGTTGTTGTTGTTGTTGTTGTTGTTGTTGTTGTTGTTGTTGTTGTTGTTGTTGTTGTTGTTGTTGTTGTTGTTGTTGTTGTTGTTGTTGTTGTTGTTGTTGTTGTTGTTGTTGTTGTTGTTGTTGTTGTTGTTGTTGTTGTTGTTGTTGTTGTTGTTGTTGTTGTTGTTGTTGTTGTTGTTGTTGTTGTTGTTGTTGTTGTTGTTGTTGTTGTTGTTGTTGTTGTTGTTGTTGTTGTTGTTGTTGTTGTTGTTGTTGTTGTTGTTGTTGTTGTTGTTGTTGTTGTTGTTGTTGTTGTTGTTGTTGTTGTTGTTGTTGTTGTTGTTGTTGTTGTTGTTGTTGTTGTTGTTGTTGTTGTTGTTGTTGTTGTTGTTGTTGTTGTTGTTGTTGTTGTTGTTGTTGTTGTTGTTGTTGTTGTTGTTGTTGTTGTTGTTGTTGTTGTTGTTGTTGTTGTTGTTGTTGTTGTTGTTGTTGTTGTTGTTGTTGTTGTTGTTGTTGTTGTTGTTGTTGTTGTTGTTGTTGTTGTTGTTGTTGTTGTTGTTGTTGTTGTTGTTGTTGTTGTTGTTGTTGTTGTTGTTGTTGTTGTTGTTGTTGTTGTTGTTGTTGTTGTTGTTGTTGTTGTTGTTGTTGTTGTTGTTGTTGTTGTTGTTGTTGTTGTTGTTGTTGTTGTTGTTGTTGTTGTTGTTGTTGTTGTTGTTGTTGTTGTTGTTGTTGTTGTTGTTGTTGTTGTTGTTGTTGTTGTTGTTGTTGTTGTTGTTGTTGTTGTTGTTGTTGTTGTTGTTGTTGTTGTTGTTGTTGTTGTTGTTGTTGTTGTTGTTGTTGTTGTTGTTGTTGTTGTTGTTGTTGTTGTTGTTGTTGTTGTTGTTGTTGTTGTTGTTGTTGTTGTTGTTGTTGTTGTTGTTGTTGTTGTTGTTGTTGTTGTTGTTGTTGTTGTTGTTGTTGTTGTTGTTGTTGTTGTTGTTGTTGTTGTTGTTGTTGTTGTTGTTGTTGTTGTTGTTGTTGTTGTTGTTGTTGTTGTTGTTGTTGTTGTTGTTGTTGTTGTTGTTGTTGTTGTTGTTGTTGTTGTTGTTGTTGTTGTTGTTGTTGTTGTTGTTGTTGTTGTTGTTGTTGTTGTTGTTGTTGTTGTTGTTGTTGTTGTTGTTGTTGTTGTTGTTGTTGTTGTTGTTGTTGTTGTTGTTGTTGTTGTTGTTGTTGTTGTTGTTGTTGTTGTTGTTGTTGTTGTTGTTGTTGTTGTTGTTGTTGTTGTTGTTGTTGTTGTTGTTGTTGTTGTTGTTGTTGTTGTTGTTGTTGTTGTTGTTGTTGTTGTTGTTGTTGTTGTTGTTGTTGTTGTTGTTGTTGTTGTTGTTGTTGTTGTTGTTGTTGTTGTTGTTGTTGTTGTTGTTGTTGTTGTTGTTGTTGTTGTTGTTGTTGTTGTTGTTGTTGTTGTTGTTGTTGTTGTTGTTGTTGTTGTTGTTGTTGTTGTTGTTGTTGTTGTTGTTGTTGTTGTTGTTGTTGTTGTTGTTGTTGTTGTTGTTGTTGTTGTTGTTGTTGTTGTTGTTGTTGTTGTTGTTGTTGTTGTTGTTGTTGTTGTTGTTGTTGTTGTTGTTGTTGTTGTTGTTGTTGTTGTTGTTGTTGTTGTTGTTGTTGTTGTTGTTGTTGTTGTTGTTGTTGTTGTTGTTGTTGTTGTTGTTGTTGTTGTTGTTGTTGTTGTTGTTGTTGTTGTTGTTGTTGTTGTTGTTGTTGTTGTTGTTGTTGTTGTTGTTGTTGTTGTTGTTGTTGTTGTTGTTGTTGTTGTTGTTGTTGTTGTTGTTGTTGTTGTTGTTGTTGTTGTTGTTGTTGTTGTTGTTGTTGTTGTTGTTGTTGTTGTTGTTGTTGTTGTTGTTGTTGTTGTTGTTGTTGTTGTTGTTGTTGTTGTTGTTGTTGTTGTTGTTGTTGTTGTTGTTGTTGTTGTTGTTGTTGTTGTTGTTGTTGTTGTTGTTGTTGTTGTTGTTGTTGTTGTTGTTGTTGTTGTTGTTGTTGTTGTTGTTGTTGTTGTTGTTGTTGTTGTTGTTGTT